>VDFB02101418.1:101089-121802 GCA_007258455.2 Sequoia sempervirens | reverse complement strand
TACTACTCTACTATTTCGTTGCTATTTCAACGAACGTTCCATGTTGTTTCCACACTACTGCTTGCCCATTTCGTCTAACCGACGACGAACTTCTGGTATAATTCGTCGGTGGATAAACAAAGGTTTCGTCGATATTTCAAAAAAATCCTGAGGTATTTCACGATGCTGCCGACCGACAATTCTTCGCCGTTATTTTGACGTTTAATTTGTCGTCGGCATTGCGACGAAAAAATAGTGATGGAAATATTTTCGCCATTGTGTCGATCTTCCGACAAAGATTTGTCGAACGACCGACGAACGCCCGTCGGAAAATGGTGTCAAATCCAGTAGTGCATAAGCAAGTGCAAAGTGTGCCCTAAACTTTCATCAAAAATAACTTGGATGATGGATGCAGATGGATGAAAATGGATTGGATAAATGGTTCATGGATGAACAGATTTATTATGGATAAGATGGATGGAATGCTCGATTTATTACGGATGGGATGAGATGCTTTCACATGAAATGGCACACGTAGATGCTCGATTCTACACATGACGCCTATTTTTCAGGTTTTTGTCATGGTCTTGCCCAAAGCGCCACCCATGCGGTTTTCACTAAAGGACGATTTTTTATCTTTACTATTTTCAATCTTTTTTCTGATTTTTTTGGATTTTCATATTTTTTGATTTTTTTGGTTTTTTGCTAAAAGATTTTAAGCTCATGCCAAATCACAAGGTGTCGCTCATGTAGATGCCCCTGTCATAATGTGCCATCGATACCCTGCTTGAAGAAGTTGCTTTGCTAAGATACATGCACTTGAATGCAACTTTTGGGATTCTTGATCTGCTTTATTGATATCGAGGTTAACTCTATCTCTGTGCATACATCGCGATAGAGTGCCTTCAAAATCCTTATGATGAAGGGTCATTTCCAATACATGGTCAATTTGAGAATTGGATATCATGCGTGGAGGCGTGGATGGAGTGTGTTTAGGGGTAAAAGATGGATTGGTTGATAGTTTCGAACCTTTGACTCTCCAAACTTGGGAAGATGAGCAATGATGGGTGGATACTTTCGTGCGTGGAGTTAGGACCAACTGCTTGATACACTTTGTACGTCACTTGAAAAGCCTGCTTTTCTTTTGTGGACATTGTTGATGGATACTTTTCCCTTTTTTATTTTTCCCCATAGTTTCTTTGACTAATGGAGTTTGATAGGGATGATCTTCTTTGTATTTTTTGGTACCCATTTGTATTTTATTTGTCCTTCATGCTTTGCTTCTTTTTCTTTGATAACATTTTTTGTGCTCAAATCTTTCCTTTGAAATTGGTCCCAATTTGTGAATGGGGTGATGGGTGGATGAAGATTCATGACGTGACTGGTTGTAGTATTGGCATTGGTTTCATCATAAAGATTTTTTGTGCTCCCTATGTTGATGCTTGCATTAGATAAAGTTTCCCCCAGTATGGTAGAAGTAGTACCTTCATGCTTTGATTCTGCCTGTTCTGAGGGTTCCTATTTATAATGCATTCTCTGATAAATGACCACTGCAGATGATGTTATTTCGATTAGATGCTCTGCTGACTCTGGAACATCCTGTTCTATCTGACCAGTTTCCTTGAGTGGATAATGTTGGACATCTACATACCTAATGTCCTCAGTCTGAATTCAGGATATATTTGATCCTGATGTTGATAACTTAGTTTGACTGTAGGAGTTGATAATCTGCTCTTGGTGTGTAACAAAATTTTGTTCTAGATGAAGATCATCTACATGTCCATCCATAGAAAGCATCTCATGGGTAGATGGAGGAGTATGTGCTACATGGATATGATCACCTTGCATAGATAGGAGAGTGTCCATTAGATTGTTGTAGTATCTTGTAGATACAAATTCTTGATCTTGAATGATTTTGGAGTTGCTTTCGATATGCTTTGGATCAAGTTCTTGACATGGATCAGTTTCAAAGGATGGATTGCTTACAAAGGGTTCTTGGATGTCGTCATTAGACATGGTAAGTGGTTCAATATCCTCAAGTGTCGAGTTCAAGGTTCCCTCAATATCTGTAACCATGAGGTCAAAGGGGGTCAATATGCCTTGGAAGGGACCATTGCTAGACCTTAGTGAAAGATGTTGATCATGCTTTGGAATAAATTCTTGAGATATGTCTTCTAACTCATAAGGCAATGTAGAGACATTTTCAATAAGATCATTGGTCGATGGATCGTGCATTATGTCAATAGGATCAAATAGTCCTAACACTCCTTGAAAGAGATCACTAAAAAGTGGCTCTTGATGTATGGTGATTTGATCATCGGATGGGGTGGAAATATCTTCAAAGTGCTCATCGATGGAGAGATCTTGATCATTGTTTTCAATAATTGTGGTGAAGGGATTTCCAATGTTTTCAACCATAAGGTCAAATGATGTTGACATTTCTTGGAGTGGATCATTGTTGGTTGGTGGATTTTGATCATGATTGAAAAGTGAATCTTGATGTGTGTTGATTTGATCTTTGGATGAAGTAGACATAGCTTCAAGGTGCTCAGTGATGGATTGATCTTGATCCTTGTTATCAACAATTATCATTTTTTGTGTTTGTGCTTGTGTTTGTTGGGTAGCTTGAGAGGCTTGGGTAGCATGGGTAGCTTGAGTAGCTTGAGTGATGTGGGTAGCTTGAGCGGCTTGTGGAGCTGCCTGATATTGTTGAAGCATTTGTTGGTAGGCTTGATGTGCTTTTAGTGCGATATTACAATATTGACTTATTGCACTTGGTTTTGGTGGTAGTGGTGTTGTATTTGGAATCGTGTTGGATGTAGTGACAAGTTGTTGAGATAAGCTTGGAGCGATCATGGTAGTGAGGGGTTGAGATATGATGGGTGTGATAGGGGTGGATGGAGTGATTGAGGTGATAGGAATGGTCGGAATGACCAAGGTGATAGGTCCTTGGGAGACAATATTTTTATTTTTTGGGATCAATGTTGTTGTTTGATTAGATACCATCTGTTGGTGCGATGTTGATGGTATTTTCAAAGGATTTGATGTGATGGATTGATTGGTGTTAGGTGGATTGATTTGGATGGAGTGATTGATGCTAGGTAAAGGGGGAAGCCCTAAACCAAAGAATGATGTTGATATGGGTAATGGTGGTGGAGATGTCTCTTGGCGTAATGACTCAACTATTTTGGTAAGTGTAGAAATTTGATCTCACCAAATTTGTTCTTGATTTTGATCTTGACTCCCTTGATATAGTTGATTTGGCTTGTGTTTAAGCAGATTTGGAGTGTGTACTTGTGTTTGATTTTGGACAATGTTTTGATTTGGGATGACACTCAGATTTGACATGATAGGTTGAAATTGACCATTGTTGATGTTTGGAATATTCATATGATTTGCAAATGTATTTATCCCAAAGTTTGTCGGATTCATGTTTCAAACACTTGTACTTGGTACCTTCTCATTTGGCTTGTAGGGATTTGATGGGATGAAGTTGTTCGTTTGAAGGCTCATGCTTTGATTGTTCGGTTGGCAGACTTGTAGGTTTGGATTTAGATCTACCATCGGAAAAGGTGTTCCAAACTCTTGATTGGGCATACTCACATTTATACCATTGAAGTTTGTAGAAGGTAATGATCCCATGTATGGATTGTATAAGTGTGAGTTTTGATAATCAATCAACATGGTAAGGCTTTGATAGCGTAGTTGGCTTGGATTACTCATGATGTATGGATCAAGTTTGTATTCCATGTTCCTCTTGTGTTTTGACCTTGTTGCAAAAGTGACCTCTAAGGTTCTTAGGACTAATGACGAGATGAAAGATGAAAGGTGTAAATGATATGAGTGTTGAACGCTTAGGAACTTTGGATCAATGCTAGACTTAGGGTTTGATTTTGATTGGTTGATTGGATTTGGATAATGAACTTGTAAACCATAAGATGTTAGATGTTATCTTAGGATGAACTTTTTCAAAGGATTGCTGATTTAATTAGAAGTATGAGAAAGGATGCATTCCCATATTCCCAACTAAACAAGGTGATTTTTGGTTTTGATGATTTACCCAAGTCTAGAATGATGTTTTCAAAGCTCTAAATTTGTTTGCTAGATGGAGATGATAAATGTTTGGGATGGATGAAGTGTTTGATTTTATCCTAAATGAACCTAGGAAGGACTTGTTTACGAGACCAAGATAGTGAAGAACATGCCTTTCTCTAAGAGTAATTCAAAATCAAAAGACCAATGTCTGCATGAAAACCATATGACCAAAAGATGACAAACACATGTGTGGGGTCCAATTGATTTGATCTTTGCTTAATGGATTCTTTTTACCACAAACACACTCTTGATTAGGTTTTCAACTAAATGTCCAATGTCCTAATTCCCTTTCCTCCCACAAAGTGTATTATGCGGAAATCAAGGAAATCAAGGCAAAGGTTGCCTAAAGTTGACTTTAGTAGAAGCAAATTGAGATGAAATCCAAATGTTTAGAAGCCTCTAAGGACACGAATACCAAGGGAAAGCAATAACATGTGGATTTTTTCAAGGATATTTGCCTCTCCTAAAGGGTTTGCAATTTTGATGATTCGTTGAATGTTGGTTTTCCAATGTTTTCGATTAAAGCACTGTGTTTTCAAACCATAAGCAATATGACATCCTAGCTCAATTGGTACGTTTTTCTTGGTGGGCTTGCCTCATCCCCTTTGTAGAAGAGATGATTTTACATGCAACCAAGGAAAAAATATAAAGGTATGTTAAGAATGAAGTCTTAACCTCTATATTTCAACCAAAATCGGACATGGCAAGTAACTTCTTGGAATCTAAATTCCAATGCACCACTTTGATAAACTCGTTGGATGGGCTGGTGAAATCTGCATTTTTCTCAAATACAAACAACATACATTAGCATGTTAGTTTAAAATAAAGCAAAATTTCAACATCCATATGAAATGATACATCAAATGCTTTCAAATGCAAACGAATGACAAAAGCAAGCTAAATAAGCACATGAAAAACATGAATTAAATCATCTCATATTGGATTGGTGCTTCTATGGAAAGAATCCCTTTCCCAATCCTTGCTTAAGCTAAGCTAAATGATATAATGCCAATGACGATGATGGAGTAAGATGGGCAAAATCAGTTCTCAAGGAGAGTGACTTTGCAAGAGATTGTGGAGATTTGTGGAGGATTTGCTTGAAGAATGATGTCTCTATTTGTAGATTCTCAAATGCTAAGAGTGTTGAAAAGGGACCAATGTGGTACTAAACACAGGCCAATGAAAAGAGGCCACTTGTCATTATGTGAGTGGTTGATGCATGTGCAAGATTTGGGAAATGTGTCCAAGAGGGGGAAATTTTAAATTCAAATTTGAGAGTAAATGTTGAGTGGGGGACATGTAAGAGTTTATTAATTGCTTTGTTGGATGTACATTCCCACTTTGTTTTGAATTCAAACTTGATGGAATATTCCTCAAGATTCCATGTTGATGGAAAATGTTGGATTTTAATAAATCAATAAATTGATTTATTTGTGCAAGTGGGAATATCTAGAGGATGTGACATGCATTAGATTAGATTAATCAAGTTTAGATAAACTTAATGATGGTTAGGATTTTTGACCTTTTTGACTTAAATATTTGATTTATTTAAATCAAAAAAGGATGGAATATGACTTTTGAGGCTTAATTAAATAAAGTCATGGTTTATTAAATGGATGATGCAAGATAAAGGTTGAATGATTTATGAGAGATGAAATGTTATTATTTGATTAAACCATTGGATTGACATGTATGCATATTTTGCATGTCTACATATCCCTTTGTAAAAATGAGAAAAGACTCCATATATTATCGTGGAGCTAAAAGAATTTCATGCTCAGGGGTATGGCTAGAGCCCACGAGGCTCCATGATGCTATTACGGTAAGGTGGAGAGCAAGCCCTTTTTAGTCATGTGTCAACCACTGTATTTCTTACAATTAGATGTAATGTGGAGAGTTATTGTTTTGTTGTAACATGAAAGAAAATGGGAAAAGAGCAAGCTTCATTCATTTTGTGTTATTTATTTTATTTATACATATTTTTTTGTAATATTGAAAGCTATTTTTTTTGTGGTAGAATGAAAGAAAGAAAAGAGAAATTTATAATTTTATGAACATGTAAGTTATTAGTTTTCTCAATATTGATTGTACTAGAGCAAGTGGTTTATTGAATTTCTAAGTATTTGTTGTAATAGGGAAAGTCTAAATAAAAGATTTGTATCTTATTTTATATGGCTCATAATGCATATGACATATTTGTTGTGTTTAAACTTTAAGAGGATTTTGGTATAATAAAAAAAAGAGAAAGAAAAGGTTAGTAAGTATGGTACTTAGAATGCAAACATGTTGTCTCACTATAAGAGTAAAATGTATTATGCTTATATTGATTACATCAAATATTTTTGTTGGGAAAAATTGCACTAGTAGACTTCTAAATGTAAATGTGTTGAAATTCACCTAAGTTGTGATTTAGTCCTTTTGTGGTTATGGCCATGTCAATGATGTCAAAATAATATGAGAGAATCCTCAATGTAATGCAGAACTCGAGTTGCATTTGTGCATAGCCTATATGTGAAAAAAAATGAATCTAGCTATCCTATTTTAAAAAGGGAAGAGTAAAATAACAACGTTTTCCTTATATAGTGTGTTCTGTTTAAAGGAAGGAAATAAGATGAGAATGTAGCATTCAACATATTTTATTTCAAATTGAAGTAAAATAAAAACGTGGAGACATATTGTAATTGGAATTTCACATTGTGGTCGAATGTAAAATTTATTTCTGATTTGGAAAAAAAATTATGGTAAATGAAAAGAAAAAGAAACTTTTTGGATATAATGCATATTTAATATAAAATCAGCCAACGATCTCGGTAAATTAAAGTTGTAGGGAATAAATTTTTTTTGAGTGATGCCTGGTTATCATCCCTTTAAAGGAAAATGGATTCATGTATCATTGTTCTAAAGTTTCAAATGAAAATAGTAAGACTTATTTTGGTCGTTTGTTTGTTATTACTAAAAATAAGAAGTGCATACATACATACCTAAATATTTCTAAAATGGTTGTTTAAAACCATAGCCTGGAACTTGGAAGACACGCATATGTAACTATTCTAGTTACTACTCAAGTGGATTTATATAATATACCCTTCGTGAGAAGAATGACAACAAGGTTGAAATATTCATTTAAGAAAATACACAGCGGGATACCTGTGACCTCCATGAGAGGTGTCGGCCTCCCATATATGGGTTCGATCACATGAATATGGGAAAGGAAACATTAAGTATCGAACAGTTTAAATTTAAGAGAGTTCTTCAGCATTTCAAAAAAGAATACTCTAAATGTTTGTATCTTCCATAAGACACCTTCTGCTGTCCTCGGCATCCTGCAGAAAATGCCCCATATGCTGTACCAGGAAATCTTATACCAGTAGCCTCCCCTGTGTAAAGAAAAAAAAGAAGGTTGATGATGGGGCTGCACAAACACTTATGCAAATCACGAGGCTACCCACAACATCATAACTATAAGAGTCAAAGGAGTTTGTATCTGTTTCCCAATGTGAAACAAATTAGCAACTGAGTTAAGCGTGATCCTCATGTAGTTTCCAATGGCAATAAATGTGAGATTATCTGACGCTTTCCTCTGCAATATAATTAATACGGTCGATGGGATGCAGGAGTCGCCATCCCATGCTTTAAATATTCGTGCTACTGTCAATAATAGGAGTAAATGTAACCCCAATGTAGCCTTAATGGTGACAATTAAATAAGTTGAATAATTAGACCTTCATGGATCCAAAGGTGGATTCAAAGCAGATCAATGAAGTTTTGTGTGGTTGAGATCTTGACCAACGTATATCATCCATCTCTTTATTGCTAGCTAAACCTTTCATCAAAATCTCAACTGCTAGCTTCCACTCTCACACCTAAACCTAGTTGTGAATTAGAGACCCTTTAGATGGCATTTAAGATTCACCTTGTCAAGGGTGGTCAGTGTGGGCACTTAAGCCTGCTAGAAGAATGTTCCTTTTCAGTGTAAATTTTGCTAGAGGTTCCAGTCTCTTCACCATAAGGATAGCATTAATTAAATGTCTTGAGCTAACATTTTGTTTGAAAAGAAAGTTTGAATAAAATAAAATAAACTAATGATAATCACAGCACGAGCAACTAAGCTTCAATGACATAATTTCTTTTTTCTTTTTTTTTTATTGAAAATAGTTTACAGAATTGATTAACTGATCGGACAATCAGAAATACAGCCTTATGAGATATACATGGTTCTTTCCATGTTATACATAGTTCTTTTAAGAGTTGTTCTTAGCTCATTTACATGTTATACATGCTGTGCATAATTCCTTTACATAGCTTTTTCCAATCACATAACTTCAGGGAGGAAACAGTTGTACGTTAACCTTTTAATCATATTTCAGATTTTCTATTTTTTCACTGCTTGTGCTGCAACTTTAGGATCTTCCTTCAAGATATACTTTAAACTAGGATTGCAGAAAAGCCATTGATTTGCTTGGATCAGATCCTCGTTCTTGATCTCCACCTTGCCATTCTTCATCAACTTTTGAAGCTTTTCTTTAGAGACCTCTAGCAAAGTAGAAACCTGCACATACACATTATGCTTTGTGAGTCTTCTATTAGACTCAGTAAGTGCCCTTCTAGTGCCTTGAAATTTTTTAGCATTTCTAGATTTCCAAAGATGCCACAAGATCTCAGTAGTAAGAATTAGCCAAAACATATTAGGAGCCTTTCCTAACTTATCCATTTTCCCCATTATGATATCTTTTACCTTTTTTTCTTTGTTGTCCCTCCACCCAAACAGATCAATTTGAAATAGCTTCCAAACTTCCTTAGCATAAAAACAGTCAAAGAATAAACGAAAAATAGATTCAGAATTTTTGCAAACTTCACAAATAAAAGAATTGCTTTTAGGATCAAGACTTGGCAGTTTTTGTAACAACAGCATCCACCCGAATCCTGCTTTTTTGGGCTCAAGAACACTACCCCAAATATTGGTGAAGAGCCTTTCCCACTGTTGTGGATTTAAGTTAAGATTCCAATTTTTATTCAGCTGCTCTGTCAGGTTAGGGGAGCTATCAATAGCTTTATAAATTTCTTTAGTTTTCAACTTGGTTAAGTCCTTGTCTTTTAGCCACATTAAATCTTGACTATTATTCACCACTCTAGGAGTTACGAGATTTAAGTTATAATTCTTTAGTCTTTGATATGTTCTTTTTTGGGTTTGGGGGAGATTGAATTTGTGTTTTAAGGTTTCCCAGCTGACCAACCCACCATTCTCAAAGATGTTGCTGACCAATGAGACACCTTTTCTATTCCACTCTTTTGCTGAGCAACCCTGAAAAAGAGCCAAAGGATTATTGTTATGATAAATATTCCACCAGATGGACCTATTAAGAATGTTTTTACTCAGTTCACTGTCAATAGGAAATTTAGAAAGCAAGCTCTCTTTACAAATCTCCCAGGCTTTCCACAAGCTCCTGAAGACACTAGACCCTGCCGGTGAGACTGGGAACTTGCCAAACAAGAGGTCTGTGATAGGAAGATTCTTCCACACTTTTGAACTGCTGGGCACCCCGCTAGAGATATTGTTCCTTATCAGCACCTTCCAAGGTTCATCCCCCACTAGACTTTTACAGATCCATTTGGCAGCAAGGGCAGTCCCCTGCCTCTTAAGGTCTTTCAACCCCAGCCCACCTTTCTGTTTGTCTATGCAGCACCATTCCCAACAAACTAAATGTCTTTTCTTTCGTCCTTTGCCATCTGACCAGAGGAACTGCCTTATGCGCTTCTGAATCTAATTAACTTGGTACCCACTAAAAAGCCAGACCGAGGCATAATAAATATTATAAGAAGAAAGAATTTTCTGGCACACCTGAGCCCTCCCTGCTAATGATAAGTACTGCTTGTTCCAGGCCTCTAGCTTTCTGAAAAATTTACATTTCAACCACTCCCACGTGTCTTTTAAATTAGGGCTAAGAGCAAATGGTATCCCAAGATACCTGACAATAGTACTGCCCCCCCCCCATTGGAATCCATGCTCTTCCAACCAAGCTAGCTGGTGTGTTTCCCAGCTTAACAATGTGGTTTTAGCCTTAGATATTCTTGCGCCTGCTACTCTAGCATACATATCCAACTTCCTTAGGAGGTTTTCGAAGTTTTCCTTATCCAGTTTCACAAACAACGCTGTGTCATCAGCAAATTGAGCATTTATTAATTCATCCTTGTTTGGGAGGGAGATTCCCTGTACTCTTGGGCTCAAGGTGGAGTCCCTTAGAATATAGTGGAGGGCATCTGCAGCAATGAAAAACAAGGAGGGAGCAAGGGGGCACCCTTGTCGTATGGATCTTTGAAGGGTAATCTCTTCTGTTAGGTCCCCATTGACCTCAATTTGTGCCAAGGCATCTTGTAGGAGGGTTCTAACCATTTGACACAATTCACTTGGAAAGCCAAATGCATCCAACACCATCATAATGAAGGGCCATTCCACCCTATCATAAGCCTTCTCGAAGTCTAGGAGCATGCCAATGTTTTGATTAGATGCCCTGGCCCACTCCATTGCTTCCCAGCTAGTTAGCAAGTTCTCTCAAATGAATCTCCCTTTTATAAACCCAGTTTGGGTATTGTTAATGATTTCCGGAAGAATCAAAGATAAACTTTGGGAGATGGCCTTAGCCAAAATTTTATGACACATTTAACAGAGTTATTGGCCTCCAATTTTTAACCAGGGTCTTATCTCCCTCCTTGGGGATGAGCTTCATGATTCCTTGATTGATTTCTTTTCCCAGAGATCCAGCTTCAAGGGCTTCATTGTAAACTTGTAGTAGGTCTTCACAAACCCACTCAGCATTCACCTTGTAAAACTTAGCAGGTAGCCCATCTGGCCCAGGTGCCTTATCATTAGAGATTGAGAGTATTGTGTTATTGATCTCTTCTTTTGACAGTGGCTTACACAACATATCAACCATTTCTTTGGTAACTTTCCTTAGGATTAACCTCCTACACATTTCCCTTGCTTCATTGCAAGGTGCACTGTTGCATTCTGAAGTGAAGAGGCTTTTGTAGAACTGAAAAAAATTCACTTTGATGCCCTCCAAGTCCTTAATCAGTCCCTCTTCGTCCCAAACTGCACTAACCTGCTCCTTAATTTCCTTATCTTTCAGGACTTTGAAGAAAATTTTTGTACCTTTATCCCCATGGGCTGCCCAGTTCAGTCTCGCCCTCTTCTTTAGACCTTGGTCCCTATAGTTTTGGAATTTTCTTAACCCCCCTCTGATGCTTATAAGATCTTCATTTATCTCCACATTTTGGGGATCACTTTGGATCAGCCCTTCCACATGAAAGAGTTTTTCTTGCAGCAGGCTTTCTGCCAGCCTTTTGTCCTTTGCCTTCTTAATACCAATGGTTTGAAATATCCTTTGCCAACTTTTTAGATTTATGTTCCATCTTTCAATGGCGGGCTTTCCTTTAAGGAGTCCCTTGTTAATTTCTCTTAGGGTGAAGATTGCACTAGTACAGTCCTCATCCCTGAGAAGGCTGGTATTGAGAATAAACTTTTTTGCTTTCTTGGGAGGGGAATTGATTTTACCCCCTACAGCCACCCTTGCCATGATTGGGTGATGATCAGAAAGAGTCCAGGGGTTAACCTTAATTCTTGAGCTAGAGCCTTCCACCATGTCAAAGGAGAATAGGTTCTTATTAGCATAGAACTTGTCCAGCCTACAATAAATTCTTCTACTACCACTTTGAAAGTTGCACCAGGTGTACCAAATTTCTTTGTTATCTTTTTTTGCTCCTTCAAGTGGGTCAATTAACTTTAACTTGTTTTTCATCTTATACCAAAAGAACTTCTCATTTCCTTTCCACCCCATATCAGCTCCCCCAGCCTTGTCCTCTTGATTCTCCACCATGTTAAAGTCTCCTCCCAACAGCCAAGGGATGTCAGGGAGCCTGCTAAGCCAATCCCATAGCTCACATCTTTTCCTATATTCATTTGGGGTATAAATGGAGTAGACCCCAAATTTTACATTCTCAATTTCCAAACAGACCCAGGCTGCCCTATTACAAGGTGAGCTGCCCTGATCTTTCACCCTGCTTTTCCACTTATTGGCTAGCAAAATAGCAGAGCCACCTTTTCCTTTCTCATGATTGGTAGTAAATGAGATTGAATCCCTCCAAATGAATTTGAGGTTAGAATCTAGGTTAAAGTTGGTTGCCTTAATTTCCTGCAGCATTACTATGTCCTTGCTTTTGATTTGATTAATAAACCTTCTTACACAATACTTTCTATCTGGGAATTCCAGCCCCCTCACATTCCACGAGACATAGTTAAGATTCATTAGCATCCATGGCTTGTGTCTCATCTTCTAAGCTCCTGAAACCCTCAAAACACTTAGGGAACTCACTTCTTTTTCTTTTTTCTCCTCTTTTGTATGGGATCATGCCTTCTGTCTATTTCTTTTTCCTCCCTCTTTTTTTCTACCCAAGCCACTCTTTTACAAATGACTTTTTTCCTCCTCCTAAATCCTACTCAGAGCCAACCTTAGAATCCTACTTTACACCACCAACATCCGGGTTCCTCGGCAGGGAAGACGTATCTTCAACAGCTTGTTTGGCCTGGAGAGGGTAAGCCTCACTAGGAAGAAAGAATTTCTTTGCCTCCTCTATATCCCAGCATTGGGGGTTAAGAATTAAAACTTTATTATTATTTTCCCCTTTGGGGGTTAATTGCAAAGAGGTGTCCATCGTCACCTTTGGGCTCGGGTCCAGTCGACACTGGGTCACATTGGAGATGGGTTAGAACTTGTTGCATGGGTAGAGTCTTTCATGAAATTAGGGATCAAAATTTCCTGTCCTGAATCCCCTTGCACTAGCTCAGTGTGGATTGGATACGAGGCCAAAGGCTTGGGAGACTTATGACTTATAAAATTGGAGTTACAGTTTGCAGTTGCCACATTTTTTAAGGTCAAATCGGGTTGCATCGACTAACATTCATCAGGCCCTTGTCCTCGGGCTTTAATTCTAGGGCTTGCCTCTTTAAGAATTTTCTTGTTTACACTGATTTGGTTTTTTATCTGCTCCAAGACTAGCTCTTGTGCATTAAGCTTGTGGTCCGAGGGCACAGGCCTTTCCTCGAATGGGATATGACCGACCCCTGATTTGGGTTGAGCACAACTTGAAGGATTTATTCTTGGGCACCTGGGTGTTAATCCAAGGCCATCCTCAGTCATGGGGTTTTCACTTTCCATCATGCCCTTTCCAAGCACCAGGCACTCTTCCTTAGGCGACAGGTTTAATACACTTTCAAGAGCAGCAGAGTCATCTTTGTCATTTTTGGAAGTTATGAGCATTTCAGGGGCAATAGGTTCAGATTTATCACCAAGGGCAGCCAGGTCCAGGTTCATAGTTCCCTCGGGCTCCCTGGTCTCCGCCATGCTGGCGAGAATATTTAAATTCGCAAGAGGCTCTCTTTTTTTTTTAGCAATGTTCTGAGGTTTAATTAAAGGACAGTTCTTTCTCACATGCCCCTCGTGTTTGCAGAGGAAGCATGCATTCAGGCCACCAAGCAGTTCAATTTGAAAATTTAAAATTGCATTCTCAGTTTCGATTTCCACTTCATCTGGAATCTCAATGCCCGGAGTTATTGAAACTAAGACCCTCACATCAAGGTGGGGCAAGGCATTCCTGGAATCTTCTATTCTCAAGACCCTACCAAATTGTTCCACCAGACGGGGGATGAAATTCCACAAGATTAAAGGGAGGTTTTTAAGGGTTAACCATCTTGGGTAAGACAGAGCAAGCACTTCTTCGCACAGGAGATTGGACGACCAAGGAACAGTCCTAAAGACTGCATTTCTGACTGACCAGAATTCTTTCTTAACTACATTATCTTGCATTTCAAAAATTTTGAAGATTATTAAGAAGAGACCTTTTTGAATCATTTTGCAGAAAGAATGAGAAATCCCCAGTTTTTTATTCCAAATATTTATCATCCACTGGTCGAGGTATTTCCTCGCCAGGATTTTTGTAATGTCTGAAGCAGCGAAAAATATTTCAACATTTCTTAATCTAGAATCTTCATTCCCCAGAGCCGATGCCATGTCATCATTTGGAATCCAGAATTCTTTTCTCAAGTCAAGAGGAGGGCACTTACCTGGTTCAGCACCTAGGTTAGGGATTCGGCTACATCCTTCACCGTCTACCATCAGAAAGTGAGCCGGCTCTAGGAACGCACTCTTACCTTTTTCTACCACTATATCCCTGAAGGACCGGCCACCATTGTCAACCCCACCAGGAGGGTTTAAAGGTTTGACAACCGCTTGATTGTTGTGGATGACTTCCGCAAGAGAGACGCCTTCCACCATGGGAAGCCCCTCATGAATGCTCCTAGGGCAGCGAGGAAAATCAAAAACCTAGAAAGGTCCTATCATCTATCATCAGAAAAAATCCAAAAAACTCTTTTTTCATTTTTCTTAATCAAATATCAAATTTATTAAGCTTCGAAATTCGACTTTCATACTTTATCCATTCGAAAAAAAATAGTTGATGTGTCATAATAGAATACAATATTTGGCAAGCATGCAACAAAATGAAGGCACTAGACTAACAAACTTCCAACAATACAAAGTTTGATTTTTGCGTTCAGATCAAGCGCCTATTTTTTTTAGGAGCTACAGATTATACCATTAAAAGCATAATCTCAATACAAAACAACTCGAGAGGCATTTACCACGAAGCTAAACACACACAAATCAGGTTCACTTATATCAATTTCTTCCCTGAAAGATCCACTTCACTTAATTAGTATTTGCAAGTTATTTTGCAAACCACAAAATAAAAAATACCAACTTAGAGTTTTATGAACTCTAAAATGGCTTGCAATTCATAGAGAACATGGAATTATAAGGTTGTGGTTCAATGTCTCAAGAGGCATTTACCATGAAGCTAAACACACACAAATCAGGTTTGCTTATATCAATTTCTTGCCTAAAAGATTCACTTCACTTAATTAGTACTTGCAAGTTATTTTGCAAACCACAAAATAAAAAATACCAACTTAGAGTTTTATGAACTCTAAAATGGCTTGCAATTCATAGAGAACATGGAATTATAAGGTTGTGGTTCAATGTCTAGAGAGGAAATCTAGGGCTTCTCAGTTCCCAACATTAGGCTAATTTTGGAATTTTAGGGCAATGACTCAGTGTTATATGAATTTTGGTTTAGATTGGAAGTCATGAGTTGTCAAGTGTTTTTTTATCAGAACAACTTTTATTGAATTAGAATTTTCTTGTTATAAGCTCCTTAGTATTTTTTGACTGCCTTTTAGTGGAAAGCTAATAATTTGTGACATCTTTAATATAAATTGCAATGCAATAATTGTATTAATCAAGTTAATAGTAGTATTGATAAAATATTAAGAGGAGTTATTACATTGATATTAATTATTTGAAGTGATATTATTATTAATGATAGTAAATAATATTTACTTTATCAGAGTGAAACTTGAGATATTGCAATAATGATAATGATAATGATAAAGACAAAAATATCAGTTTCAATAATATTAGTAATAATTCTAATATTAAACTTAATAATAAGAAGAGGGGTATAATATTATTATTATTATTGAGTATAATATGGGCATTAATATTATTAAACACAATACAATATTATCATACGAATAGTATTATCGACACTATTAATGACAATAAATTAATAATAGTATAATATGTATTATACAATGAGTATCTTTAAGCGTAATCATATTTATTGTGAAATAAATCTATTATCAATAAGAAGGTTGTTGATATTATCTATTATTATGAGATAAATTTTAATTTAAGTTTAAGGAAAAATTAACATTAATATTAGCATTTAAAAAAAATGTGAAATATACACAGTTGTGCTATAAAATATAGATATTATAAATTGTAATATTTTATAGGTGAGATATAATATTAATAATATTTAAATTTTAAGCAAAGTTATTGTCCATAAAAATCAAGTACATTTAATATTGGAATATTTTATCATAGGATTAAAAAAAAAGATTTGTATTTGTAGACATATAAATTTGACCTAACACTTATCACATGTCCTAAATGATATTTTCTCATCATCAGCATTATTATCATCGAATATCACTGCATTTCACATCAAAAGCATCAAAAGTCTTGAAAACCCTAAATGGCTATTAATTGAATAAAATGGCATTATTTAATTAATTCACTTTTTCATCAATTTTGACAAATTAAATAAATTTCATTTATTTAATAAAGTCCTAATCTAGCTTTATTCCTCCTGATTAATTAAATAATGTCAACTATTTAAATTTTTTTTTATACAACAGGGGTGTCCCCGCGACCCAGCCCAATGGCCCAACAACCCATACCTTGGGTACCTGGGGCAAGCTAGGGTAAGACTAGTCCCTTGTGGGTGAGATCCCCCTCCCACAAGAAGTTCCACCTATTAAACCCGGGATGCCAATTATTTAATTATGTCGCTAATTCACTTTATTCCCCTAAAGTCAACTAAATTATTAAAACATAATAATTTAATTTTGTTACTTTCCCCCAAATTTGAATAATCAAATTTAATTATTCAAAACATCATAAAAAACCAAAGCAAACAAATACAAATTTGTTTGCAAAATTCAAACTTGATTTGCACATTCAACTCCAAAAAGATTAATTAATTAAATTAAATAATTAATTATCCTCACCCACTTTCATAAATGAGTAAATTACGAACCATTGGTTGCTCATTCTGATTGCCTAACTGATCCATCTATTTTATGATAGATCAATCTATTCTTCAATCCCATAGATTATTCAATCTATTTCTTCAATCACACTAATTACGTAATCATAATGCACAGATTATGCCCATATAAATCCTTTCAACATCTTTCAACCGTCGATCAAGATATTCTACTATGCGATCCAGAGCGTTCATTTAGAAACACAAAATCTATATAAAAACCATCTTTCTTCTCAAAAACCATCGAATAATCAACCTATTTTATACAACGAAGTAATGCCAAGATCTTAATCAACATTTTTGACAAAGCATCACACATATCTTCGATCAACACACGCAAATTCTTAAAGATTCCACACGCACAATGGAGACTTCACATTGATATGACAACCCAACATCTTTGTGAACACACTTTGACATGAAATGGGTCACGATATAGCTTAGTGAATTCATTTATTCTTGTTTTGTTTCATTTACTTTTCTTGAATTCATTGTTCTTGTATCGTTCATTTCATGAGTAATGAGCATAAATCTTTATTCTTGTTTTGTGTTAGATTAGCTTCAATTCATTACATTTATCTCATTGTGTCACCATTGATTTCCCCCTTACACATTCTAGCACGCTCGGTGGGACCACGCTCCTTAGCACTAATCATTTTCTGAGCTAAATTTGAAGTTGCAAGTTCTAGAAGTGCAATGGAGAAATCTTTATGCAGGTTCTAGAAAATTTTCGCACTTGACTTCACAGTTCTTGTGCACTTAACATGTTTTTTGGAACTTCTAACTTTTTGTGGCACTTTTTCAAAACTACAAGGGTGCAATTGACTTTTTAGGTCGCTTCTACTTAAAAACAGAGGCCACTTTTGACTTTTTCATGTGCTTTTGCTTTCTGATAGAGGTCATTTTGACTATTTTTCTTTCGTTTTTGCCCTGTTAAGTTTTGTCTGAAAGTTGAAAGTTAACTTTCAATTTATAACGCTAACGAGTACTTGATTTTGTTTAACAGGTGCTAATTTTGTTTATATAGGATTTGCAAGGATATGAAAAAAACAATTAACACATTTATTGCAGAGAAGGTGAACGGTCCTAGATTTTAACTTTTTCAAAGCTTTCAAAAACTTTAAATTTGGTGCATAAAAAGAAATCCACAAATAAACATTTCAATTTTGGTGCATCTAAAATGAATTTTTTAGAGCTTTCATAGTTAGATAATTTCAAATTGGTGCTTAAAAAGAACCCCACAAACAAACATTTTGATTTTGGTGCATATAAAATGAATTTGTCAGAGCTTTCATAGCAATTGACTTTTTAGGTCGCTTCTACTTAAAAACAGAGGCCACTTTTGACTTTTTCATGTGCTTCTACTTTCTGATAGAGGTCATTTTGACTAATTTTCTTTTGCTTTTGCCCTATTAAGTTTTGTCTAAAAGTTGAAAGTTAATTTTCAATTTATAACGCTAACGAGTACTTGATTTTGTTTAATAGGTGCTAATTTTGTTTATACATGATTTGCAAGGATATGAAAAAAACAATTAACGCATTTATTGTAGAGAAGATGAACGGTCCTAGATTTTAACTTTTTCAAAGCTTTCAAAAACTTTAAATTTGGTGCATAAAAAGAAATCCACAAATAAAAATTTCAATTTTGGTGCATCTAAAATGAATTTTTCAGAGCTTTCATAGTTAGATAATTTCAAATTGGTGCTTAAAAAGAACCCCACAAACAAACATTTTGATTTTGGTGCATCTAAAATGAATTTGTCAAAGATTTCATAGTTAGAGAATTTCAAATTGGTGCTTAAAAAGAACCCCACAAACAAACATTTTTATTTTTGGTGCATCTAAAATGAATTTTTTAGAGCTTTCAAAGTTAGAGAATTTCAAATTGGTGCTTAAAAAGAACCCCACAAATGAACATTTCAATTTTGGTGCTCTAAAAAATGTGATTTTTGTTGACCAAAATGCTTTTATTTTGTTGTCAAATGCATGATTTATTTTGTTGCCCATTAAGGACAAGGTTTAGAACAAACACTTTGGTTGGTGCTTAAAAATGAACAAATCAAATTCTTGTTTTGCACACTGTGATATTCTTGTCTGAAATCTAGAACATTTCAATTTGGTGAACATAAAAAGAACCATTACTATTTTTTACACACTTCTAAATTTCATTTTACTTCTCTCTTTTTTTATTTTCATTTTTCTACTTTTTGAACTTAAAGAACACTGCAATGAAGTGTATACTGTGTATTCCATTTTTGGAAAACTAGGTGACTATCCCCTCCCCGCATTCCTTTTCAGCAATTTTGGGTGACGAAAATCATCTTGACTTTCACACATTGTTTTACTTCAAATCATACCTTTAGAGGGCCTGTCTCCCAACTTGTGAGAGGGAATGACCCAAGCGATACTTTTGTTTTGGTCCGCTATATAAATTATTGTGGGTGTGAGGAAAGTTCATCGCCCACTTGGTGTTGTTGTTTTATACCAATGAATGTCTCCCCTACTATCTGTGTGATATGTAAAAACCCAAAAGGGTTGGGAGGCCTCTTAATTGATTGAATCATTGCATGTATAGACACCAGTTATCCTTAAACATGACTAAGAACCAATGTTTGTAGAAGCTACCCCTTTTATCCAAAACATACTTTGAAGTGGTGCATCAGAACTTTGATTCTAAGAAATTACTTACCAAGTCCAAATTATGGTTGAGCTTAAAAAACTCTCCATTCGTTGCATGTAAAATCATCCCTTCAGGGCATGAGGTAAGACCATCTAGGAGGAAGTGTCTATCCATAGGGTGTACATTGTCATCACAAAATTGCCAAGATCTATTTGGTTACTTTAAAATAATCAAACTTTGCGCTTGAATAAAAAATGAACACATTAAAACAAGCACTTAACATGGCTCTAAAATTGTAAACCCTTTTGACTTAGTGTGAATCCTTTAAAAAGAGCCAGATATTTGCACTCACTAAAATATATCCTAAACACATATCTTTGAAGGTTTTTGAATGTTTAGGCTCACATTTCAAGTTGCATTAAGAAAAAAGTAAACATTGGAAACTATAACTTTAGCATTTCTACCTCTATGAACTTTGAGCTTTCATGGAGGGAAATGTGCTTAAAGTATAGACATTTTGGTCACATAAGTTTTGATTGTTGTGTTGCATGACATCACTTTCCAAATCTCGAAACAGATCAAACAAAATCATCCAAAACTAAAAAAATCATCCAAGTTGCTACCAAATACAGAAATTGGAAAACAAATTTGAACAGAGTCCGCTTTTGTTACTATTTTTGCCACACTTGACCAAAAATTGGTCACACTTGCCAAAAATAGCTCACTTTTGCTCTCTATCTTATGACAGCTACTGATCAAAATCTGTCGCTTTTGATAAACTTAGCACACTTGCTACAAAACTAGCCGCACTTGATCTTTTTGTGTTGCATTTGACAAAATTTTCCTAATGCACTTGCTAAAATCTAGCCACATTCGCCAAAACAACTCATTTTTTACAGTGTGATTCACCACATTGAGAAAGCTACACACAGAGGTTGCACTTGAAATCTCTATTCACACTTGCTTTTCAAAACTTAGAGCACTTGACAAAAACCTCGTAGTTGACAAAATTTGTCACTTTTGCTCAAAACTGGTTGCTTTTGCCTCAAGCCTATTGCTCTTGCTTCGTGTCCTATTGAAAATTAGAAAAAATCATTTGAAGTTGTTTACAAGATCCTTGTTGGAGTGAAACAATTGGAATCCCGAGATACGTCATATAGTCCTTCATCCACTTTCAACATTCCATCCTACTTTTGGAAATCAAAATCAAAACAAACAAACTTCGATTATTCCCTCACCCACACTTCTAAGATATCAACAATTTCTTGAACCTCAAGGTTAGTTCAAGTAAGCTTT